>JAWZYV010009817.1:0-35879 GCA_038373885.1 Cheiracanthium punctorium | reverse complement strand
TAATTTTGGCTATAATGGAACATAGTTTAAAAATAGTGTTTGTCGCAGTAAAGAGATCTCGCCGTCTCCGTCACTTTACGCCCATAAAGGGTAAAATCCACCCGTATCTTCCCATCTATGGTTCCGGCGGCCTTGCACCGTCTGTTACCATGTTCAGAACACTAGTGGACGTTCGCAGGTTCAGAAAAGAGCCCTTTTTAATTTCGATAAAATAAAATGCATGTGTTTACACTGCCATTTTAGTCAACATTGGCGAACTTCAAATGGCTATAATTCGCGAACTACTGGACCTACGATGTCCAACAAAGTATCAAAAGAACGGTCTTGGAAAGACCTAAACACCCACCAAGATTCATAATTTTAGCTCAATTGGAACATAGTTAAAACCCCGTTTGGTTAAACAAAATACCGCCCCCTGCCGCCCTATCCAATGACAATATAAACGGCGCCTCCCGTATCTCCAGTTCTATATACCCGACGACTTAGCCGCTTGGCACGTGGGCTATTGGTGCCAATAGATGTCCTTTAGCGCGATTTACTTAGAGTTATAATTAAAATTTGGGTTTTAACATTTTATACCTAGGTCGCCCAAATTGGCGAACTTCAAATGGCTCTAACTCGCGAGCCATTGTTCCGACAATGGCCAACGAAATAAAAATCCATACCTCGTGGCAACACCTTAACACCCACCAAGTTTCATAATTTTGGCTATAATGGAACATAGTTAAAAATAGTGTTTGTCGCAGTAAAGAGATCTCGCCGTCTCCGTCACTTTACGCCCATAAAGGGTAAAATCCACCCGTATCTTCCCATCTATGGTTCCGGCGGCCTTGCTCGGTCTGTTACCGTGTTCCGAACACTAGTGCACGTTCGCAGGTTCAGAAAAGAGCCCGTTTATTTTTTCGATAAAATAAAATGCAAGTGTTTACACTGTCATTTTAGTCAGCATTGGCGAACTTCAAATGGATATAATTCGCGAACTATTTGTCCTACAATGTCCAACAAAGTATCAAAAGAACGGTCTTGGAAAGACCTAAACACCCACCAAGATTCATAATTTTAGCTCAATTGGAACATAGTTAAAACCCCGTTTGGTTAAACAAAATACCGCCCCCTGCCGCCCTATCCAATGACAATATAAACGGCGCCTCCCGTATCTCCAGTTCTATATACCCGACGACTTAGCCGCTTGGCACGTGGGCTATTGGTGCCAATAGATGTCCTTTAGCGCGATTTACTTAGAGTTATAATTAAAATTTGGGTTTTAACATATTTATACCTAGGTCGCCCAAATTGGCGAACTTCAAATGGCTCTAACTCGCGAGCCATTGTTCCGACAATGGCCAACGAAATAAAAATCCATACCTCGTGGCAACACCTTAACACCCACCAAGTTTCATAATTTTGGCTATATTGGAACATAGTTAAAAATAGTGTTTGTCGCAGTAAAGAGATCTCGCCGTCTCCGTCACTTTACGCCCATAAAGGGTAAAATCCACCGTATCTTCCCATCTATGGTTCCGGCGGCCTTGCACGGTCTGTTACCGTGTTCAGAACACTAGTGGACGTTCGCAGGTTCAGAAAAGAGCCCGTTTTTATTTCGATAAAATAAAATGCATGTGTTTACACTGCCATTTTAGTCAACATTGGCGAACTTCAAATGGCTATAATTCGCGAACTATTGGTCCTACAATGTCCAACAAAGTATCAAAAGAACGGTCTTGGAAAGACCTAAACACCCACCAAGATTCATAATTTTAGCTCAATTGGAACATAGTTAAAACCCCGTTTGGTTAAACAAAATACCGCCCCCTGCCGCCCTATCCAATGACAATATAAACGGCGCCTCCGTATCTCCAGTTCTATATACCCGACGACTTAGCCGCTTGGCACGCAATAATTTAAACGAATATATAACACAACCCGGCTTTTCTGGAACATGCGAACTTTTCCAATCGTGATATGAAACACGGTAACCAAGCGTGCCACAGGGCGTAAATAGATGGAAGATAACGGTGGATTTTATTTATGGGGTTAAGTGACGGCTAGGCGAGCTACTTACTGCGAACCAACATTTAATTTATTAACTTTTTCCATTCTAGCAAAATTATGAAACTTTGGTGGGATTTTATTGTTGCACGCGGTACTTGATTTATTTACTGATTCGCATTGTCGGAACACTGGCTACGCGAGTAGAGCCATTGAAAAGTTCGCAACTCTATTGGGGATTAGACACGGATCTATATGTTTAAACCCCAATAATTATAATTATAATCTCAAGCTAATCAGCCGTAAAGGCACATCTATTGGCAACAAGCCATCGTGACCAAGACGGATATAAAGATCGTCGTGTATATAGATGGAGATAAGGGACTGGCGGTTTATCATTTATTGGATCGGGGGCAGGGGGCGTCATTTTGTTTAACCCACCGGTGGTATTAATATGTCAATTTAGCTAAACTTATTGACCTTTGGTGGTATTTTAGGTCATACGAAAACGTTCTTTTGCTATTTTTGTGTGGCAACTAGTTGGACAAATAGATCGCGAATTATATCCATTAGAGCGTTCGCCAATGGGGACTAAATTGACAGTGTAGAACAACTTGATTTTATCATTATCGAAAAAAACAACGGGCTATTTTATAATAACTGCGAAACGTGCACTAGTGTTCGACGGTAAAAAGACCAGAGCACAAGGACGACGGACCCGCATTTATGGGAAAGATAGGGTGTATTTTCCTATTATCGGTCGTAAAGTGCACCGGAGCCGCGGCGAGTACTCTTTACAGCGACAAACACTCTAATCTATAATATGTTCCATTATAAGCAAAATTCTGAAATAGGTGGGTAGATAGTTGTTGACACGAGGTATGGAGTTATATTATTTGGCATTAGTGGAAAAATGACTCTCGAGTTATGAGCCTTTTGCAAGTTCGCACCAATTTGGGCGACCTAGGATATATTAAAAATGTTAAAAAACTCCAAATTATCATTATAACACAAAGTAAAATCGCCTCCCCTAAAGGAATTATTTGACATAGTCAGGTCCTCAAGCGGCTAAGTCGCTCGGGCTTCTATAGATCACTGGATAACGGAGGGCGTTTATATATGTATAGGCTTAGGACGGAATTAGGTGGCGGTATTTAGTTTACAACAACGCGCGTTTTAACTATTTCCAATTTAGTAAATTCAGCAACTTGGGGGTGTCTAGGTTTTCAAGGATCAGTTCTTTTGATCTTTTGAAGGATATATGTATGACAATATTTCGAATAATATCATTTGAATTACGGCAATGCTGCATAATAATGACAGAGTAACCCATTGCTTTCTAAATATCACGACAAAACAATAAAACGGTCTTTTTTGAACTGGTGAACGATCCCATGACCACGTTTTCTGCAACACGGAAACCATCAATATCCAGGTCCGCGCTTAACATAGAAGTAAGAAACGGTGTGGTTGTTACACCTTTATGGGGTAAGTGACGGAGCGGATGCGATCTCATTCTATTGCTCGACAAACACTATTTTTTACTATGTTCCATTATCGCCAAATTTAAGACTTGCGTGGGTTTAAGGTGTTAGCTGAGGTGATGGATATTTATTTTGCGTTGTCATTGTAGGAAACACTGGGTCTTTGAGTTAGAGAGCATTGACGTTCACAATTGTGGCGACATAGGAATAAATCGTTAATAACCAAATATATTAATTATCAATCACAGTACACTAGCGTTATCGGACTTCTCTTGGACCATAGTTCAGTCAATTGCTCAGTGAGGGTACTATAGACAGTGGAGCTAGGGGATGCGAGATCTATATTGTCATTGGGACTTAGGTCGCCGGGGTCTGTATTTATTCTACCCCAAAGGGGTTTTAACTCCAGTTCAATTGAGCTAAAAGTTATGAAATTGGTGGTTGGATTAGGTCTTTCCAAGACGTTATTTGAACATTGTTGTAAATCGTAGGTCAATAGTACTGAAAATATTGCCATTTGAGTTCGCGCCAATGTTGCCTCAAATGGAGGGTCAAACAATGCATTTTATTTTATCGAACAATTACAACGGGTCTTTTCTGAAAACCTGCGAACGACCACTAGTGTTCTAGAACACGGTAACAGAAACGTGCCAATGGCGCCGAAACAATAGAAATGGGAGAAACGGTGGAATTTTCCTTTATGGGTAGGACTGGGGATGCCAGGAGATCTCATTTATGGAAAAACATATAATTAATTAGTTAATAAATCCACACTCTGTTATGTACATGGAGGGTGTTAACGTGTTGCCCACGGAGGTTTGGAATTTTTATTTCGTTGGCCATTGTCGGACAAAACAATGGTCGGAAGTTAGAGCCATTGAAAGTTCGAATTTGGCGGCCCTAGCGTATAATATGTTAAAAAACAACTATTTACTTATAACTGTAAGTAATTCGCGTAAAGGACCGTTTATGGACCAACTAGTCACGTGCTAGCCGGAACAAGTTGTGGGTTATAGAATGGCGATAGTAGGGGTTTCATATTGTCATTTGGTACGGACGGCAGGGGGCCGTTTAATTTGTTTAACAAACGGGGAATTTAACTATGATCCATTGAGTAAAGATAAGCATCTTGGTGGGTTGTTTAGTCTTTACAGAGACGTTCTTTTGATAACTTTGTTGGAAATGTAGCGTCCCCTAGTTCGCGCAATATGTCACATTGAAGTATCGCCTATGTAGACCTAAAATGGCAGTGTACAAACACATGCATTTTATTTTATGAATTAATACGGGCTTCTTATCTGAACTGCGAAGTACTCGTGAGATGACAGGCTAAAATACGTGACACGGCCGCCGAAACAAGATGGGCAAAGATCGGGTTGGATTTTTTACCATTTAAGGGACGTAGTGACTGAGCCTGCAGGAGATCTCTAATATAACTGCGACCAAACATAATTTTTTACCTATGATATCATATAGCCCAAAATTTATGTAAATTGGTGGTTTTAATGTGTTGCCTCGAAGTACTTGGATTTTTATTTGGTGGATTGGTCGACCAAAGGTCGCGATTCTTAGAGATTTGGACAGATCGCCAATTTGGGCGACTAGGTATAATATGTTAAACCCACATTTTAAAATAACTCAGTAATTCGCGGTAAAGTACATAATTTTGCCACCAACTAGACCACTTGCACAAGGGGCAAAGTCCGTCGGGTATATTGACACTGAGCAAACGGGAGGAGGCTTTATATTGTCATTGGACTAGGGGGGGGGTGGTATATTTGTTTAACAAAGGGGTTTTAACTTTGTTCCATTGAGTAATCTATGAAATACATAGTGTGTTTTTAGGTTTTCTAGTCCGATATATTGATCTCTGTAGTACAGTCGGACCAATCGTTCGCTAAATTTAGAATATGCAGTTGCCATGTTCTGATAAAATGGCAGAGTGAAACTCTTCGCATTATATTTATATCGAACACCAATTAAAATCGGGTTTCTTCTGAACTCTCAGCGAACGTTCCACAAGTGTTAGAACACGGTAACGGACGTAGACCAGGCCGCCGTGAACCATAGCTGGGAAGATACGGGTAGCTTTTAACCTTTCTGGCCGTTAAGTGGACGGCACGCGAGCTCTTAAATTTTACTGCGACAACATATTATTACTATGTTCCAATTATACGCCAACTTAGAGACCTTGGTGGGTGTTTGATAAGTGTTGCAGAGGTATGGACTTTTTATTTCGTTTGGCAGTTTGTCGGAACAATGGCATCGCGAGTTAAGAGCCATTGAAGTTCGCCAATCTTGGGCGACTATGTTATAATATGTTAACATACAAATTTTACATTCTAATGTAAGTAATCGGTAACAAGGACATCTAATTGGCACATAGCTCAATTGTGCCAAGGGTAAGTGACGGGTATTAGAATGGAGATATAACGGGGAGTGCGCGTTTAATATTGACAATGGATAGGGGGACCGAGGTTACGGTATTTAGTCTTAACCAAAAGGGGTTTTAAACTATGTTCCACTTGTTGAGATTAAACTTATGAATTGGTTAGGGAGTTTAGGTCTTCGAAACAACGTACTATTGACTATTTTGTTGGACATTGTAGGGACCAAAATATGTTGCGAATTAAACTCCATTTGAAGTTTGCCAATGCGACTAAATGACCAGTGTAACAGCTTGCATTTATTTTTTTCGTAACAAATAAATACGGGCTCTTTTTCTTGACTGCGAAACGTGACATAGAGATCGGAACACCACGGTAACGCCTCGATCCCAGGCCGCGCGCACATATATTGTGACGAACCGTGGTGCTGTTTTTTATATGGGCGTAACTGTGACGGAGACGGGAGTCATTCTGCCACACCTAATATAATACCTTAGTTCGCTATTAATAGCCAAATTAATAAAACAGGTGGTGGTTCAGGGTTGTCAAGAGGTATGGAGAATTTAAGTGGCCATTGTCGGAACACATGGTATTCGATGTTAGAGACCATTCGATTAGTTCACACCAATATTTGGGCGACCTAGTTATAAAGTTAAAACCCACAATCTTATATTATAACTACAAAGTAATCCGCGTAAAGGACATCTATAGGGACCAATACGTCCACGTCCAGCGGCCTAGTGTGGGTTCTTATAGACACAGGAGCATACGGGAGGGCGTTATATTGTCATTGGATAAGTACGGAAGGGGGCGAATTCTGTTTAACCAAAACTAATGGGTTTTTAATATGTTCCAATTGAGTAAAATTATGAAACCTTGTAGGGTGTTTAGGAATTCAAGACAGTTCTTTAGATCTAATGTAGGATATATGTAGGAACCAAAATAGCTTCGCGAATTATATCCATTTTGAAGTACTTCAAAGTAGACTAAAAGATGACAGTGTAAACCCTAAGCATTTAAACTTATCGAAAAACTAAAGGGTTTATCTGAACTGCGAAGCTTGCATAGATTTGGACACCGGACAGGACGAGAAGGGCGGAAACTAGATGGGAAGAAGTACGGGGTGTGGATTATTCCCTAAATGGGCGTCAGAGAGGAGCGGCCGAGATACTTTTACTGCGACCAACACTCTATTTAATATGTTCCATTCTAGCAAATTTATGTAAATTGGGTGGGCTTTTAAGGTGTTGCGCACGAGGTAAGGATTGTATTATTGGTTGGCATTGTCGCGTACAATGGCTCTCGAGTTTGATCATTTGCCGTTCAAAATATGAGGCGGTAATGGTTTATTCCCTGGTTAACTAACCAACTTTTATTATATCATCAAAGACACTCGCGCGTAAAGTAACTCTATTGGCCCATCGTCACGTCCCAAGGGCTCAGAGTCGGGTATTATAGAAGTGGAGCTAGGAGGCCGCGTTTTATCTTGTCATTGGATAGGTCGGGGGGGGCGGTATTTTGTTAACAAACGGGGTAATAACTTCGTTCCAATTGAGCTAAAATTTGAATCTTGGTGGGAATAGGTCATTACAAGACGTTCTTTGACTCTTTGATGGATATACGTCAGGTCCAATAGTTCGCGTAATCTCGCCATTGAAGTTCGCCAATGTTGCACTAAAACTTGCAGTGTAAACACGCATGCATTATATAATTTATCCGACATTAATACGGGTTCTATTTTGAATGCGAACGTCACCTAGTGTTCTGAAACGGTAAATACGTGCAATGTGACGAACTAGATGGAAGTACGGTGGCACTTTACCCATTATGGGCGTAAACGTGACGGAAGACGGCGAGAAATCTCTTTACTATCGACAAACACTATTATTTAAACCAAGGTTCCAATCTTGCCAAATTCATGAAACTTGGAATGGTGTTAACGTGTTGCACACGAAAGTATGGTTTTATTCGTTGGATTGTACGGAACTGGTAGCGATAGTTCGAGCATTAGCAATTTTCGATCCTCTTTGGGCGACCAAAGGATAAAATGTTAAAACCCAAATTTTAATTTTAATCTAATGTAAATCGCGAAAAGGACATTCTCATAGGAAACCAAAGCCCGTGCAAGCGGACTACGTCGTGGGTATATCTAAGTGGGGATGTGTACGGGAGGCGCGTATTATAATTGTCTTAGGATAGGGCGGCAGGGGGGCGCGTATATTGGTTTAACACCACGTGTTTTAACTATTCCATTTGCGCTTAAAGTTATGAATATGGTGGGTGCTTTAGTGTACAATCACGACGATCTTTTGATACTTTCGTTGGATTATCTGAGGTCCAATAGTTCGGAAATATATCCATTTGCGTACGCCCATGTATGAATCTACCAAATGGGTGTGAAAAACACATGATTTTATTTATTATCTGCTACATTATTAATAACGGGTCTTTCTGAATGCGAACGTCCACTAGTGATTCTGAACACTGTAAACAGCCGTGCAAGGCGCGTAACGCTAGATGTGAAGATACGGGAGGAATTTACCTTTCTGGCGTAAAGTGATCTAGTGAGAGGCGAGGACTCTCTTTATGCGAAAACCTCTAATAACTATGTTATCCATTATCACAAAACTATGGACAATTGGAGTGTGTTAATGTTAGCCAACGAGTATGGAAATTAATTTTCGTTGGCCATGTCGAACCAAGGCTCTGCGAGTTAGAGAATTGAAGTTCGGCTCAATCTTGGGCGACTAGATATAATATGTTAAATCCCAACTTTTAAAATATACTCTAAGTAACTAGCTGTAAAGGAATTCTAATTGCACCAATAGCCACGTGCAAGCGCCAAAGTCGTCGGGTAAATAGAATTGAGATAGGGCGGCCGCGTTAATATGTCTTGGATAGGCTGCAGGCGGGCGGTCTATATTGTTTAACCAACAGGGTTTTTAACTATGTTCCATTGAGATCTAAAGATTAATGAATCTTGGTGGGTGTTTAGGTTTCAAGACCGCTTCTTTTGCATATATATGATGGACCATTGTAGGAAAATAGATGGCGTAACTTATCATATATGAATTCGCTAATGTCTGACTTAAATGACCGTGTATCAACACTTGATTTTATTTATCTGACACAAATAAACCGGGACTTACTGAAAGCCGCACGTCAAGAGTTACTGAAACCGTTACCGCCAGCGATGCGCCACGGAACAATGAAGGGACTGTAAGGGGTGGAATTTCCCTTTTTGGGCGTAAAGAGATGATACTGCGAGACCTCTTTACTGCGGAAACACTATTTTTACTTTGTTCACTTCATAGCAATTTATGAAACATTGGTGGGTGTTAAGGTTGTGCCACGCGGAAAGGAGTTTTTTATTCGTGGCCATGTCGGAACTAAAGGCTTGAGTAAGGCATTTTGAGATCCACCTACTTATGGGCGCCTAGGTCTAACAGTTTAAACCAAATTTTACAATATAACTCCAATATAAACGCGCTAAAGGACAACTATAGAGCACCAAAAGACCCGATCCCGCCGTTATGTAGTCGGGAACATAAGACTGGAGATCGGGAGTCGGCTATTATGTCCTTGGATAGACTGGAAGGGGCTGGACTATGTTTAAACCAACGGGTATTAACAATTTTCCCACTGAGTAAAATTCTGAATTTGGGGGGTGTTAGTCATTCCAAGACTATCAGATACTTTGTTGCTCACTAAGAACGCACTTAGTTCGCGTGACTATCAGCCCATTTGAATGATCTCAATGTTGACTAAAACATGGGCAGGTAAAACATGCATTTCTTTTTATCGAACTTACAACCGGGTTTATGAAAACACTGCGAAGTCACTAGTGTTCATGAACGGAAAACGACGATCATAGTCGGCGAACAAAGAATGTTACAGATCGGGTGGAATTTCCCTTTAATGTGCGTTAACATTGGAGGCAGACGGCGCGATTAAACTGGGATGAAAATATTATTTAATATGTATCTCATTATAGCCAAAATTAGAAATTGGTGGGAGAGAAAGGTGTTGCCGGGTAGGATTTTTATAGCGTACGATTGATCGGAACAAAGTTACGCGGAGTTAGAGCATTAGAAAGTTCGCCAATTTGTTGCAGATAGGTATGAATATGTTACAACACTCAAATTTTCTATATACCTAAGTAACTCGCCGCTATCGAATCTATTGGCCCAATAGCATGTGCCAATGCGGATCAAGTCGTTCGGGTTATCAGAATGGATTATTACGGAGGCGCGTTTTATAGTCATTGGTACGTCCGTAGGGGCGGTCTTTTGTTCTAACCACGAGGTGGTTTTAACTAAGTTCTAGAGGCATACAAAAATATGACTAGGTGGTGATTTTAGGTACATCGCAACACAACCGTTCTTATTCTATTTTGTTGGAATTGTAGGCACAAGAGTTCTCTGTCAACATAAGCCATTTGACAGTTCGCCCCATGTTGACACCAAAATGGCCGTAGAGTAACCCCTTCGCATAAATTATCTCGCACAAACTACCAAATGGTCTATCATGAAACCTGCCAGTCGTGCTTGCACTAGTTGTTTTGACTCGGAACCAGACGAGATTGGTCCGCGGTAACATAGAACGGAAGTATAGGGTGGATTTTACTTAATGGTGCGCGTTAGTGCGTGAGGTCGGCAGAGACCTCGTTACTGCGACACCACTTTTTTAAATGTTACATTTAGCAAATTATGAAATGGTTGGTGTTCAATTTAGTTGCCCGCAGGTAAGGCATATACTTACGTTGGCAATTTCTGTGTCCAAAGGTATTCTTACGATCCCATTTGAAAGTTACATTTGGCGACACGGGTATACATGTATACAAATCCAAATTTTAATTTAACTAAAAGTACATCGCGTTAAAGGAACTTATGGTCACCCTAGTCAGACCCCGCGGCAAAGTCGTCGGGTACAAGGAAATGGAAGAATGGAGTGCGCTGTAATTATTTTTCTTGGTTTAGGACGGAAGGGGGCTGTACTTTATTTTAACAAACGGGGATATACATATGTTAATTGAGCTAAAAATATGAAGCTTGGTGGGGTTTAGGTCATTACAGGACCGTTATTGATATTTGTTGGATCACGTCGCACAATCGTATCGGAACATCTAGCATTTGCATTACGCAATGTTGCTAAAATGGCAGAGTAAACACATGCATTATATTTGATTCGAATTAAACGGCTTTTATCATGAACTGCGACCTTCAAATATGTTAGAAAAGGGACCGACCGTTGCACGGGCCGTCTCACCATAGAATGTAAGCTAACTGGGTGGAATTCTTTATGTGGTTTAACACAGTGACGGATGGGACGGCCTAGAAACTTTATGGCCCCATCTAAAATCACAATGTAACCCTTATAGCCAAATTTATGAACACTTGGTGGGTGTTCATGTGTTGCCACGGAGGTATGGCATTTTTATTAGGTTGGCGTTGTGAACAATGGCTCTCGAGTTAGAGCATAATGCAGTTCCCCACTATTGGTGCGGACCTTAGGTATCAACAATGTTACAAACCCCAAAATTTATAACTTATAAACTCAAGTTAAATCGCGTAACAGGACATCGATTCTGACCAATAGTCAGTCTCAAAAGGCTAAGTCGTACGGGTATTTGAACTTCAGAGTACGGAGCGGTTTATATTGTCATGGTAAGGGCACGGCAGGGTGGCCGGTCTTTTGTTTCACAAACGGGGATTTACACTATGTTCAATTGAGTAAAATTTTTGAATTTAGTGGGTGTTTCCGGTCTTTCCAAAGACTCGTTCTTTGAGATACTCTGTTGGCTAGACATTCGTAGGCCATCGTTCGCTAAAATTAGACCATTTGAAGTTCGCCAATGCTGACTACAAAAATGACAGTGTAAAACACTTGATTTCTATGTAATCGATACATATAAAACTGGGGGTCTTTTTCTGAATACTGCTCGAACGTGCTCTACAGTGTTCTGAACAGGTAACAGCCCGAGCAAGGCTGCGGAACCATAGAATGGAGATACGGGTGGAGTTTACTTATATGGAGTCAAGTGACGGAGACTGGACGAAGCACCCTCTTATGCGACAAACCTAATTTTTACACACTTATTATTCCATTATAGCAAACTTAATGAAAACTCTGGTGGTTGTTCGGTGTTCGTCACGCGGCTATGGAGATAATAAGTTGGGCATAGTCGGAACAAAGGGTATGAGTAGAGCATTTGAAGTCCCCACTTGGGGACTAGGTTATCACACTGTTTAACAACCCAAACTAATAATTATAACACAACTGTGAAATTGCGTAAAGTAATTATGGCCCAAATAGCCTGTCCAAGCGGCTAAGTCGTGGGTACATAGAACTGGCGATCCGGGAGGCGCGATTTATAGCTTGTCCTTGATAGGCCGGAAGGGGGGCCGGTCTTTTGTAAACACACAAAGTGGATATAATGATCCAATTGCGCACAATAGCATCAGGTAGTGTGTTCTAGGTCATTCCAGACGTGCATTTGTACTTTGTTGGATATCGTAGGAACCCTAGTCTCGCGCAATATAGCATTTGATTAGCCAAGTTGTCTAAAAAGGCGAGTACACAACATGCATTTTATTTATCGAAATAAACCGGGCTCTTTTTGAAACTGCGACACGTCATAGTGTTCTGAACACGGTAACATGACGTGCAAGGCCAGCCGACACACTAGAATTGAAGATACGGGATGGACTTCTTTATCATATATTGGACAGTAAAGTGTCGGAGACGGTCGAGATCTCTTTATACTGCTGCAATACACTCAATATTAACTATGTCATTATAGAAATTTATGAAACTTGGCTGGGTGTTAAGGTGTTTGCACGAGGTATGGTTATACTTCAGGTTGGCCGTAGTTCGGAACCAATGGTCTCGATTTAGAGCCATTGAAGTTACACCAATTTGGGGACTTGTATCAACAACTGTAACACAAAATTTTAATTAATACATAATTAACATGCCGGCATAAGGACCACACCTATAGGGCACAAATACGTCAACCGTCCTCAACAGCGGCTAAGTCGTGGGTAATAGAATAGATATACGGGAGGCGCGTTTAAATTAGTCATTGGATACGGGCGCGCAGGAGAGGGTATTTTGTTTAACCACCGGGGTTTTTAATACTAAGTCCACATTGATCTACAATTATGAATTTAGCTGGGGATTATGTCTTTCCAAGACGTACCTTTTCTACATGTTGGCACACTTAAGGCCAATAGTTCTATCAATATAGCCATTTACGTCGCCCATAATGTTTGTGTACTAACTAATGGCGAGTGTAAACCACATTGAATTAATTTTTCGAATTAAAAGTGCTTTTGTTTGACCCTGCGAAGCCATCATTGTTTGACCCCAGGTAAGACACAGAGCACGGGCGGCAACCATAGATGGTTGATACGGGTGGAATATATCTTTATGGGTAAGTGACATGAGCAGCGCGATTCTTTTACATGCGCTAACACTATTTTTTAAACATGTTCCTATAAAAGCAACTTAAGGGAATCTTGGTGGGGTGTAAACGTGTTGCACGAGGTATGGGATAAATTATATCGAAGGCCCTAGTCGGAACAATGGCATGCGCGTTAGAGCCATTGAGTTCGACCACTTTGGTCGAACAGGGTATCAAAAGATTCACATACCCAAAATTTTTAATTATAACTGAAGTAACTGCACCGGATAAGGAATATATTTGGACGACATAGCTCAGTGCACGAGGTAAAGTCGTTGGGGTTAAATACGCCTGGAGAAATACGGTAGGGCCGATTATAATGTACTGGATAGGCCTGAGGGGGCGTTATTTTGTTTCACCAAAGGGTTATTTAACTTGATCCAAAAGAGCTAACTGTTATGAAATCTTGGTTGGTAAAACGCGTTTAGGTCTTTCCTCAAGACGTTTTTGATATATTTGTTGCTATCGTCGGTCTCATTAGTTTCGCGAAATCTAGCATTTGAAGTTCGCCAATGTTGACTCAATTGGAGTGTAAACACAAATGCATTTTATTTATCGCAACTTACAAACCGGGACATTTATTG
The DNA here is from genome assembly GCA_038373885.1 of Cheiracanthium punctorium. Taxonomy (NCBI): domain Eukaryota; kingdom Metazoa; phylum Arthropoda; class Arachnida; order Araneae; family Cheiracanthiidae; genus Cheiracanthium; species Cheiracanthium punctorium. The sequence goes on along the minus strand of JAWZYV010009817.1, from coordinate 21,970 downwards.
AACCTGCGATCGTTCAAATAGTGTTCCTAGAACACGGTAACAGAGATGCAGGCGCTCCGGCACACCATAGCTAGGGAAGGTTCGGGTGGATTTTACACCCTTTATGGGCGTAAAGTGACGGAGAACGCGCGAGACCTCTATCATGCGACAACACTATTTATTTACTAAGTTCCCTTATAGCAAATTTTATGAAATAGGAGGGAAGTTAGGAGTTCGTCAAAGAGCGTATGGTAGTTTTAATTACTATTGGCATTGTCGGAACCAATGCTCTAGATTAGTAGACATAAGAAGTCACCTCAAATTGGGGATATGTATAAACTCAGTTACAACACCAAACATATTATAATTCTAACTATCAAAGTAACTCGCGTCTCTAAAGGAAATCATATTGGCAACCAATAGACACGTCCAAGCGGTTAGACGTTCGTTTACGAGATCTGGAGCTCGGAGAGGCGGTATATTTGTCCTTGGATAGGGACGGACAAGGGAGGGTTTTTTAGCTTTCACCAAAGGGGTATTTAATCTTTACACATTGCGCTAAAATTATGAATTTGGTGGTTATGATCTACTGTCTTTCCAAGCCGTATTTGATATTAGTTGTCACAGTAGATCAGATAGTAACTCGAAAAATATAGCCAATTGGAAGTAGCCATTGTTCGAATAATTGGCAGTGAAAACCAATGCATTATCTTTTATCGAAATTAAAACGGTTATCTGGCAAATGCGATAGCTAATCAACTAGTGTAATGAACACGGTGGTAACAGCCCGAGAAAGGCCGACTGTCACCAAAGATGGTAAGGAACGGTGGATTATACCTTTATGGGCCGTCGTACAGAGCCGGAGACACGGCGAGAGCACATTATGCGACAAACACTATTTTTACTATTGTACCATATATAGCCCAATTTATGCACAATGGTGGGTGTTAAGTGTTGTTGCCACGAGGTATGGCATTTTTTATTTAGGTAGGCCGTCTTGATCGGAACAATGGTATCCGATTAGAGCCTTGAAGATTACACAATTTGGGCTACTAGGTACTCACAACATGTTATAAAACACAAAATTATAAGTATATATCAAAGTAAATCTGCTACTAAAAGGACATATATAGGCACCAATTGTCAGTCCCAATCGGTAAGTGTAGGGTATATAGACAAATCGAGCTCCGGGAGGCGCCGTTGTATTTTTCATGGTTAGGCGGGAGGGTGCGAATATGTATTACAAACACACGGGGTTTACACTAATTAACAATGGCTAAAAATTATGAACTCTGATGTGGGTGATTTGTTTAGGTTTTCAAGGCCGATTTTTGCTCTCTGTTGGGAACTCGTAGGCCCACCCACAACGTTCGTAACAACTTTCGCATATGAAGTCTCGCCCTGCTTGCTAAACTGCACAGTGTAACCCATTGCAATAAATATTTTTAACCGCCCCACAAATAACGGCTTTTTCTGAACTGGAAGTGCACTAGTTTTTAGAAAGCTGTAACAAGACGAGCAAGCGCGGCCCCATAGATGGGAAGAAACGGGTGACTGATTATACCTATTATGGGTGTACAACAGAGTAACGGCTACCGTCGCGCCTCATTATGTCCTAAATTTTATTAACTATGTTCTATTATAGCCAAATTTTATTTGAAAAACGCTTGGTGGGTGTAAGGTGTTGCGGGTATGGCGTTTATCAACGTTGGCCATAGTCGTACAATGGCCTTCGAGTTAGCAGCCTATGCATGTATCACCAAATTGCGCCCTAGATAAAAAGTTCAAAAACCCAAAATTTTAAATCTACCTAACGTTAAACGCGTAAAGACATCTATTTGACCAATAGTCACATCGTACCACAGCGGCTACTGTCGTCGTGACAATTAGACAGGAGATAGGGAGGACGCGATTCATAGTGGTCATTGGATAGACTTGAAAAGGGGGGGTATTTTGTTTAACCCAAACGGGGTTTTAACTCTGAACACAATTGAAGCTAAAAATAATAGAATCTCTTGGAGGGTGTTTAGTGTCTTTCCAAGACGTTCACTTTGATACTGAGTTGGACATATTGTAGAACACTATGATCGCTAAAACTATAATCGTTGAAGTACGCACTGTTGACAGAAGGCCGTGTAAATACAACTGCAATTAAAATTTATCGAAATTAAAACGGAGCACTTTTGCACCTGCGCGACCACTGGGTTAACTGATACCACTTGGTAACAGACGAGCCAGGCCGCTACCCTAGCTGCGGAACGATACGGCGAGGATTCTAACCTTTATGGCGCTCAAATTTGGACGGAGACGGCAGCAGCATCCTCATTACTGCGCCAACACTATCTGAAAAAACTGTTCCTTTAAAGCCGAAAAATTTACTGAAATTGGTCGGGTGATAAGGTGTTTCCAGGAGTAATGGAATTTTATTGGGTTGGCGTATGACGGCACAATTGCTCTCGAGTTCGCAGCATTTGAAGTTCACACAATTTGGGCGAAGTACAAAAAGTAAAACACCACTTTTCCATTAATACCAACGTAAAATCGCTCTAAATGACAATATTGGCACATATACACGTTCCACAAGCGGATAAGTCGTCGGGTACTAAAAGAATTGATATCACGGGAGGCGCCGCTTTATATTGTCATTGGCATAAGGCCGGCAGGGTGCAAGGCTAATTTGTCTTAACCACACGGAGGATATTACTATGTTCCAAATGAGCAAAAATTATGCAATCTTAGTGGGAGTTTGGATATCCACGACGTTTTTTGATAATCTGATGGAATCGTATGTCCAAATCAGTTTCTAAATCTAAGACCATATTTGAAGTTCAGCCAAGTCTGATAAAAAGGCAGTGTAAACACTAGCTTTATTATTTTATCGAAAATTAACACGGCACTTATCTGAACTGCGACCTCACTGTTTTTAATAACCATTCTCTAATTAATTTTCTCCTGAACACGGTTAACGCCCGTGCAAGGCCGCCTAGGAACCATAGGTTGGAAGTACGGATTTGGAATTTTAAGCATTTATGGGCGTAAAGATGATCTGAGCCAGCGAGATCTCTTTATGGACAAACACATATTTATAAATATGTTCAATATTAGCCAAACTTCTGAATAATTGTTGGGTGTTTATTTGGTCTGGTTAATAGAAGTCGAGGTATGGAAAATTCATTTCTGTAGTCCAATTGTTTCCAAATTTCGCGGATATCGCCTAATATAAGTTCTGCATAGCGTGCGCCTCAGGAAACAACAGATAACCAACTTTTAAATAAAACAGTCAAGTAACTCGCCCGTGTTAAAGGACACTAATTGCCCGAAATAGCTCGCCAGTCGACAAGCGGTCATCGTGTGTTCACAAGACACATAGGAGCAACGTTCGGGGTTTTCTTTTCATGGATCGACGGTGCTCTGGGGGTAAAATAGTTAACACAAACGGGGTTTATACCTATGATCTCCAAAAGAGTTAAAGTATGAATCTTGGTTTGTGTTTAGGTCATTCCATGACGATTCTTCTTGATATTTGCTGTGATATCGTAGGCTCCAAACGTTCGCAGAAATCTATAGCCATTGAAGTTCGCCACTTTTTGACTCTAAATGGCAAGAGTAACACAAATGATTTTATTTCTTTATTCCTTAAAAAGGTAACTTTCTGAACCTGCGAACGTCTCAACTAGTGTTCTGAAAGGTAACAGACGTGCAAGGCCCGCCTAACCAAGATGGGAAGATACGGGTGGGATTTTAACTTTATGGGCGCTTAGTGAGGAGGCGGCGAGATCAGATAACTGCGCAAACATTTTTTTATAATGTTCAAACTAGCCCACAAATTATGGAACCTATAGGTGTTAGAACAAGGAGATGCACGCGTTAAGGATTATATTTATTCGAATCGCAAAGTCGTGAACAATGGCTCTGAGGTTAGCAGCCATCTTGCAAGTTCGCCAATTAGGGCGACTAGGTTATAATATGATTAAACCAAATTTAAAAATAAACTCACCAGCATCCGTTAATGGCACTAATAATGGCACAAAAGCAACCTGCAAGCTTGATACGGTCGAGGTTTTAGACTGGAGTACGGAGTGGCGCGATATAATTGTCATTGGCTAAGTCGGCGGGCGGTTAATTTTGTTTTACCACACGGGTTATTAATTTTTTCCATAGAGCAAACCATATAGAAATGTGGGTTATATAGGACTTTCCGAAAACCGTTTTTGATCTATTTGTTGGACTTGTAGGACACAATAGTATCGCGAAAACATAGCACCATTTAGAGTTCGCAAATGTTGCCTAAACTGGCAGTGTAAACCACTTGCATATTTATTATATCGAACAGTATTAAACCGGGCTTATTATGAACCTGCGAACGCATAGTGTTAGAATAACGTAACCGACCGTTGCATGCGCCGGTCACCATTAGATGGGAAGATAGGGGGTGGATTTATTTATGGGCGTTAAAGGACTGAGCAGCAGAGATTCTATTACTGCGACAAACACTCATATTTAAACTATGTATCAATCTAGACAAATTATGAAAAACTTGGCAGGGTGTTAACCGTTGTTGCACGAGTATGGATTTTTATTTCCGATGGACAATATGTCGGAAACAAGGTCGCGAGATTCGATCCCATTATGAAGTTCGCCAATTGGGGACATAGGTCATCTTAATATGTTAAAACAATTATTACTTAATAACAGTAAGTAATCGCCGGCATAAAAGTACCTCAATTGCTCTCATAGCCCAGTGCACCAAGCGGCTAAGTCGTTCGTTTATAAAGTCACTGGAGGTTCGGGAGGCGCCGTTTATATTGTATTGGATGATAGGACGGAGGGGCGGTATTAGTTTAACCAAACGGGGGTTTTACTATATTCACAATTGAGTAAAAGATATGAATCATGGTGGGTAGTTTAGGTCTTTCAGACCGTTTTTTGATACTTTGTTGGATATCGTAGTCACATAGATCGCCCTGACAATATAAGGCATATTGACAGTTCGCAAAGTATGATAAATGGCAGTGTACAACACATGCATTATATTTTATCGAAATTACAAAGGGCAAATTTTGACCTGCGACAACGTCATAGTGTTATGAAACGTTAACAGACGAGCAGGCACGCCGGAACACATAGAGGAGATACGCGGTGTGTTCTATTTTCCTTTATGGGCGTAAGTGAGTAGAGGCAGAGCGCGATCTTATTTACTGCGACAATCACCTATTTTTAACTTTGTTCCTCAATATAGCAAAACTTATGAAAATTGGAGGGATGTTAATTTGTGTAGCAGAGGTAATGGATATTTATATTCGTTGGCCATTGACGGAACAATGGCTCGCGTGTTAGCAGCCATTTGAATTTCGCACATCTTGGCGCAGGTATACTATTGGTTAAAAACCAAATATTAATTTATACATACATGTAAATGCGCAAAAGGACATTATGGACAATAGCCATTGCCAAGCGAACGTGTCTGGTATCATAGACAGGAGATCGGGCGGCGCGTTAATTAGTCAATGGATAGGCTGCAGGGGGCCGGTATTTTGTTTATCCAAACGGGGTTTTTTACAACTTCTGTTCCAATTGAAGCTAAAATTATAGAATCCTTAGTGGGAGAGTTTAGGTATCTTACCAGTCCTTTCTTGAAACTTGTTGGACCTCGTATGGACACTATAGATCGTAACTATCATGCCATACTGAGTACGCAAGTTACTAAAATGGCAGTGTACCCACTTGCATTATCTTTTCATCCGCACAATTACACAGGGCATATTTTGACTCTGCAGAAAGTCACTAGGTGTTCTGACACCGGTAAGACGCGTCCAAGGCGCCGGCACATAGCTGGGAGAAAACGGTGGATTTACCTCTTATGGGGATAAAGTGACTGAGGCGATATCATTTACAGCTGGACAACACACTCAATTTAAACTCTGTAACTTCTCAGCAACTTATGTCAACTTGGTGAAGAGTTTCAGTGTAGCCACCGAGTTATGGCAATTATCTAAGTCGATAGGCATTGATACGTGAACATATGGCTCTGCTCGAGTTGAATATTTGCATTACGCCAAATAAATGTGCTACAAGTGACAATATGTATACACACCCCAATTTAATTTAATCAATAATCGATTTAAGTACAACGCGCTAAGTCCTCTATTGGCACCACTCAGCAGTGCATCGGCTAAGACGACGGGTTTATTAAGAATGGACTAAACCGGGATGCCTGTTTAAATTGTCACTTGGATGGGACGGCAGGTTGGGTATAGCTGTTTAACAACCGGTGTTTAAACTTGATCGCAATAGAGTCATAAAGTTATGACCATTGGAGTTGTTTAGGTTTATCCAAGACGTATATATTAAAAGATAGTAGGAATATACGTGCCAAATATACGGCATTAAACCCTATGAAGTTGCAATGATGCCATACAAAGACCCGTTAAAACCTTGATTTTCATTATATCGTCACCCACACTACCACCGGTGTTACTATTTCTGAATTGTCGAACGTGACCAATAGTGTTTGAAACAAGGTACACAGTCCGTGCCACAGGCCCGCTGTGCAACATAGAAGGGAAGATCCGGGTGGAATTTTTACTTTATATGGGCGTTACAGTTGAGGAGACGGCGCGCCTCCACTTTATGGACTCAAAACACTTATTTTTAAATATTTTCTTATCGCCAAACTTTATTAAACTTGGGAGGGTGTTAAGGTTGATTTCCACACGAGGCTTTGTAGATTTTAAACTATAGGCCCCTAGTCGGAAACAAGCGCTTTGAGATATCGCCCTTGACGTTCACTCAATAAGGGCGAATTAGGTAAAAAAATGTTTTTTAAAACCACAAATTATCCATATAACTCAAAAGAACATCGCGCTAAGGACATCTCATTGGCACCTAGACCATGTCAAGCGTTACGTCGACGGTTACAAAGAATGGAGTACGGAGGCGCCGTAAATAATGATCCAGTTCTAGGACTCGGAACGGGGGCGTATTTGTTTAACCACGGGGTAATTACCTCAGAAAAAAGTGCTCCAATTAGCATTTGATGGGTGTTTTGTTTTTTCCTAAGGACGATCCATGATATTTGTTGTGAAATGAATATCCCAAAGTTCGCGAAATTAGGCCCATTGACAAGTACGCAATGTAGACTAACAACTGGCGCAGAGTAAACAAAGCTTTTATTTTATCGAAATTAAGGGCTATTTTGAACCTGCCGCACGCTTCCCCACCACGTGTTATGAAACGGTAAGCCGCCTGTGTCAAGGGCGGAACCCAAATAGTAAGATACGGTGTGGATATTACTTTAAGGCGGCGTAAGTGGTACGGAGACGCGAGATCTCTTTCTCTGCGCCAAAACACTATTTTTGAACTTATCGTTCATTATAGCAAATTTTAAGAGAAATTGGTGGGTGTTACGGTGTTGCCACGACGGTCAGGTTATTTACTATGCTTGTCTATGTCGGATCACTGTACTCGCGATCGAGACAATTAAGTTCACAAAAATGGCTGGATAGGTATAACTTATTTAAACCCATTTATCAATATAACACCAAAACTAACAAACAGGCTAAAGGACATCATATTGGCACCAATAGTCACGTCATGCGGCTAAGTCGTCGGGTATATAGAACTAGAGCTAAGGAGGGCGTATAATTGTATTGGCATAGGGGCGGCAACAGGGGCGGTATATTGTTTACCAATCACTGGGTATTCACTATGTTCCATTTCTGGAGCTACAACTTTCTGAATCCTGAGTGGGTGTTTAGGTCTATTCCAAGCCGATATTGATACACTGTGGAAATGTATGCCCCCTAGTTCCGCTCAATACTATCCCCCATTGACGTTCGCCAATGTTGACTAAAATGGCTATTGAAACACTTGCTATTATATTTTATCGAAATTTAAAACGGGCTCTTTCTGATCTGCTCACACAACGCACCTTCCACGAAGTTTTTTGACAGGATAAACAGACGTTCAGGCACGCGGAACCAATCTATGGGAAGATTAACGGGTGGATTTTGCCTTTAGGTCGTAACGTGACTGAGCAGCGAGTTTCTTTACTGCGAACAAACACTATTTCTAACTATGTTCCAATAATAGCTCAAAAAAATTAAGAAATTGGAGCGGTGTTAACGAGTTTAGCTCAGAGGTAATGGATTATTTATTTCGTTGGCCATTGTGGGAACCAATGTGCAGCGATAGTTACGATCCTTTGACAGTTCGCACAAGGGCGACAAGGTTCTAACATATGTTAAATCATAAATATCAATTAATCAACTGTAACTACAACGGCGGTAAGGACACTCTATTGCAGAATAGCCAGTTGCAAATCGGCTAAGTTGTGTATATTCGCATGGAGTCCGGGGAGGCGCCGTTTATCTTGTCATGGCTTAGGAGCTTCGGGGGCGGTAATTTGTTCAACACCCAACGTGGTTATAATATGTTCCAATTGAGCTAAAGCTAGATTTGCGTGGGTGTTTAGGACTTCTCAAGCCCGTTCTTTTGCTCTTTGATTGGCTATCGTAGGTCCAATTTATTTGCGAACATTTTAGCTTTGCAGTTCGCACCAAATGTTGACAAAAATGGCGTGTGTAATACACAGAAATTATTAATACAGTACACAATACAATTGCACATAACTGAACCTTGCTCACCGTCAACACGTGTTTCTGACACGATTACCATACCGTGCAAATGCACGCCGGAACATAGATGGAGAAGATACGGGAGGATTTTAACATTTCATGGGTAAAGTGACGGACTCAGCTCGGGAGAATCTTTACTGCGGACAATAACATATTTTTTCACTATTGTTCCAATATCAGCCAACTTATGAACAATTTGGTGGGTGTTACGTTTTGCCACGATGTAAGGGATATTTATTTTTCTGCTCAATGTGGAACAACATGGTGCGATTTTCGAGCCATTTGAAGTTACGCACATAAATGGGCGATAGGTAACATAGTTAAAATTCACAATTTTACTTATACAACGTAAAGTAAATCGCACGCTTAACGGATTTAATGGCACCAATCGCCCCGTGCAATCGATACGTCGTAGGGTATATGAAAATGGCGATAAGGAGGGCTAACCAGATAAATATTGTCATTGGAAAGCGGCGGCAGGGGCGGCTATTTTGTTTAACCCAAACGGGTTTTTACCTTTGTTCCTAATAGAGTGAACCGATATGACATCTGGTGGGTGTTTAGGTCTTCCAAGACGTTCTTTGATACTTTGTTGGGGATATCGTAGGTCAACTAGTTCGCGAAAAATAGATTGAAGTTCGCCAAGTTGACTAAAAATGGCAGAGTAAACAATGGCATTTATATTTTATCTAACATAACACGGGCTTCTTTTTGAAACTGCGATAAACGTCCACTAGTGTTTTGAACACTGTAACAGACACGTGCAAGCCGCGAACCAATAGATTTGTGAAGGCTACTGGGTGTATTATGACCCATAATGGGCGTAACAAGTGCGGAGCGGCGATCTATCTTTGTAATGCGAAAACACTCTTTTTTAACTATGTTCCATTATAGCCAAAATTATGACAATTGGTGGGTTGTTAAGTGTGTATGCACGTAGTCTGGATTTTTATTCGCTCGCTCATTGTCGGTAAATGGCTCGCGCTTGAAGCGCCTCTTGCAGTCGCTCAATGTGGGGCGAACCAAGGAATACATAAGTTACAAACCGCAACATTTTAATTATAACTCAAACAAGACTCGCGCCTAAAGGACAGCTATTGGCAACCAATAGCCCACGTGCAAGCGGATAAGTCGATTGGGTATATAGAAATGGAGCTAGGGAGGGCCGTTTATATTGGTCATTGGATAGTGCGGAGGGGCGGAATTTTGTTTAACAAACGGGGATTTTACCTCATGTTCCACTTGAGCCTAAATTATGAACTTGGTGCGTTTTAGGTTTTCCCAGACTTTTTTTGATATATGTAGGATCTCGAATGTCCAATTTAGTACGCGACATAGCCCATTAGAAGTTCGCAATGTTGATAATATGGCAGAGTCACACAATGAATATATTTAACGTAAATTAACACACGGGCTCTTATTAGCACCTGCTGAAAGTCCATATTGTTTGAACGGTAACCCAGACGTGCACTGCGCCGGAACCATAGATGGGAAGATACGGGCTGGATATTACATTATGGGCGTAAATGACATAGACGGGGAGAAACTACTTTACTGCGACTCCACACATCTAATTTTAAATATGTTCCAATATAGCAAACTTAATTGAAACTGGTGGAGTTAACGTATGTTGCCAGAAAGGTATGGAATTTATTTATTTCGTTAGGCATTGTCGGAACAATGGCTGCGAGTTAGCAGCCATTTGAAGTACGCCCTTTGGGTACATAGTTATTAATCTGTATAAAATACACAAATTATATTAATAACTGACAGTAACTCCTGCGGCATAAAGGACATTATTGGCACAATAGGCTCACGTGCAATCGGCTCAGTCGTATGGTATATAGAACTGGAGATACGGGGAGTGCGCGTTTTGAATTTCTTGGAAAGGATCTGCAGGGTTCCGGTATTTAGTGTTATAAACTCTTGTACTTAAACTCTTAATACAATTGAGTAAGTGATGACATCTTGAGTGTGTGTTAAGGATAATTCAATACGATATTTTGAAACTTTTTGGAATACGTTTAGGTCAATAGTTCGCGAACTATTGCCCATTTTGACGTTCGCAATGTAGAATATAAACTGGATAGTAAACACATGCATTATTTTTATCGACATTAAAAGGGACTTTTTCTGACAAGCGAAGATCCTAGTGTTCTGAACCTGGACACATCCCGTGCCAGCGCGTAATAATCGATGGTAAAGATATGGTGGATTACATTTATGGGCGTAAAGTGACTCGGCGACTGGCGAGATCTTTTACTGCCGCCAAAACCACTATTATTTAACTATGTACATATAGCACAAAATTATGACAGTGCGTGGTGTGTTACGGTGTTGCAAGAGGTATGGATTTTTATTCGATTCGTCCAATGGATCCGGAACACTGGGATCGGAGTTAGAGCCATTAGTAAAGTTGCCAATTTTAAATCTTATTAGGGGACTCAGGGTATATATGTTCTAACACCAACATTTTCATTATAACTCTACGTAACTGCGTCGCTAAATGCTTTTTAGGCACCCATAGCCACGTGTCCAGCGATTAGGCGGACTCGGGTATATAGCATGGAGATACTGGATGCGCATAATATATTGTCATTCGGATATGGCGGCAGGGGGCGGTTATGTTATTACCAAAACGGATTATAACTATGTACATTGGCTTAAATTATGCAACCTTGGGGGTGGGGGGGGTTTAGTCTTTCGAAAACGTTTCTTCTAGATATTTTGTTGGACATTGTAGGCAACAAATATGTTCGGAATTAATCATTGAAGTTCGCCAATGATGACTAAAATGACACGTGTTAACACTAGCAATTTATTTTATCGAAAAAATAAACGGGTCTTTTCTGACCTTGCGAACGTGCAAAGTAGTTAGAACACGTAAAACAGACCGAGCAAGGAAGCCTGGAAACCATAGATGGGAACGAATACGGGTGGATTTTACCATTTATGGACGTACCTGGCAGCAGCGGCGATACCTCTTTACTGCGCAACACATAATTTATTAACTATGTTACTAATAGCCCCATTTATGAAACTTGGAGGGTGATAAGAGTTGCCGAGGTATGGCGTATTTATTACGTTGGCAATTGTGGAACAAGGGCTCTCGAGTTAGAGCCAATTGAAGCTTCACCACATTTGGCGGACCTAGGTATAACCTGTTTTAACACCAAACTTTAAATAACATCACACAGTAACTTCGCGTTAAAGGAATTATTGGCACCAAATAGTCCAGGTCCCAGCGGTAAAGTCGTGGGTATCTAGAATGGAGATACGGGATGGCGACGTTTATATTGTCATTGGATAGGACGCGGAAGTGGGGCGGTTATTTTGTTTAACCTAAAGGGTTTTAACTATGTTCAATTGAGCTAAACTTATGAACCGTTGGTGGGTGTTTAGTCTTCAAAAAGGCCCGTTCTTTTGATATTTTGTTGGAATTGTAGGCAAATAGTTCGCGAATTATTAGATCCATTTGAAGTCAGTCATGGTGGACTAATAATGACAGTTGTAAATCTCACCCTTGCACTTTTTATTATCGAAAAAATATAACGGGTTCTTTTCTGAATTGCGAAAGAATGCACTAGTTTTAGGAACACGTAATACACGACTCGAGCAAGGGCGGACACCATAGATGGGAAGATACGGGTGGATTATTACCTTTAAAGGGCGTTAAGTGAACGGAGACGGACGAGATCTCATTTACTGCGACAAACACTATTATTAACTATGTTCATTAATAGCCCAATTTATGCAACTTGGGGGGGTTAAGGTGTTGCACGAGGTATGGATTTTTATAGGTTGGACCATTGTCACGGAAACAATGGCTCTCGAGTTAGAGCCATTTGGAATTTCACAATTTGGTCGACACTAGGTATTATAAAAAATGTTTTAAAACCCAAATTTTATTATTAACTAAAGTAATCGCCTCTCGTCTAAAGGACATCTCTTGGCACCATAGTCCACGTCCAGCGGCTAAGTGTCGTGGTATATAGAAGGTGGAGATCGGGAGCGTGCGTTTATTGTCATTGGATCGGGCGGCTGGGGCGGTATTTTGTTTAACAAAAGGGTTTTTAAACTATGTTCCAATAGAGCTAAAATTGAATCTTGTGTGGGTGTTTAGGTCTTTTTCTAAAGACCGTCTCATCTTGTTAATTTGATACTTTGTTTGGATATAAGTAGGTCAATAGTTCGCGAAATTAGTTTTTTGAACGATCGCCAATGTTGGACTAACATGCAGTGACAAAACATGCATTTTAAGTTTATCGAAATTAAAACGGGGCTCTTTTCTGAACCTGCGAACGTCCACTAGGTGTTCATGAACACGGTAAACAGACCGTGCAAAGGCCGCCGAGAACCATAGATGGTGAAGATACGGGTGGATTTTACCCTTTATGGGCGTAAAGTGACGGAGGACCGGGCGAGATTCTCTTTACTGCGACCACAACCACTTATTTTTAACTAGGTTCCAAATATAGCCTCAAACTTATGAAACTTGGAGGGTGTTAACAGTGTTGCCACGACGGTAGTGGATTTTTATTTCGTTGGCCCATTGTCGAGAACAATGGCTCGCGAGTTAGAGCCATTTGAAGTTCGCGCCAATTTGGGCGCCTACGGTCTTAATATGGTTTAAAAAACCTCCCAAACTTCTTAATTATAACTGTAAGTTAAATCGCGCTAAAGGATCATCTCATTGGCACCAATTAGCTCACGTGCCAAGCGGCCTATAGTCGTCGGGCTATATAGAACTGGAGCAATACGGGAGGCGCGTTTCCGATTTATTGTATTGGATAGGACCGGCAGGGGGCTCGGTATTTTGTTTAACCAAACGGGGTTTTAAACTATGGTTCCAATTGAGCCTAAAGTTATGAATCTTGGTGGGTGTTTAGGTCTTTCCAAGACGTTCTTTTGATACTTTGTGGATATCACGTGATGGGCCACATAGTTCTGCGAAATATAGCCATTTGAAGTTCGCCAATGTTGACTAATAAATGGCAGTGTAAAACCATGCATTTTATTTTATCGAAAGTTAAAACGGGCTCTTTTCTGCGAACCTCTGCGAAACGTCACTAGTGTTCTGAACAGCCTGGTATAAACTCACGACCGTGCTCAGGCGCGCGGAACCATAGATGATGGGAAAGTAATTACGGGTGGATTTTTACCTCCTTTATGGGACGCGTAAAGTCGACTAGCTTGCGCACGGCGTGATCTCTTTTACTGCGACAAAACACTATTTTTAACTCCGTATCCAATTCATAGCCAAATTTTATGAAATTGAGAGTGCGCGTGTTAAGGTGTTGCCACGAGGTATGGAATTTTATTCAGGTTGGCAGATTGTCGGAACTAATTGGCTCGCGAAGTTCGAGCTCCTTTGAATTAGTTCTGCACATCTGGGGGCCCGTCTAGGTAATAATATGTTAAAGACCACATAATTTAATTATACCATTCTCAGGTAATTAATACGCGTGTAAAGGACCCTCTATTAGGGCACCAATAGCCACGTTGCTCCTCTCAAGACGGCTAAAGTCTGTCGGTGTATATAAGTGACTGGAGAATACGGGAGGCGTCGCGTTTATATATTGTCATTGGATAGGGACGGGCAGGGGGCAGGTATTTTGTTATAACCAAACAGGCGGTTACATTAACCTATGTTCCTCATATTGAGCTAAACATTTTCTGAATCTGTAGTGGCGTGTTTCAGGTTGCTTATCCTAACGTACCGTTCTTTTGATATCGATCTGTTGGACAACTTAGGATGCAATAGTCTCGAACTTAAATAAAATATAGCCTGATTTGAAGTGCCTCACTGTTGACTAACATGGCATAGTGGTATCAACATTGCATTATTATTTTATCCGACATTTTAAAACGGGAACTCTTTTTATGAACACTGCCGAACGTAGACCACTAGTGTTATGAACACGGTTAACCGACACTCTGTGCAGGTCAGGGCGCGAGCACCCTTCGAGATGGAGTAGATCGGGTTGGGCTTTTCGCACCTAGATGGGCAGATTAAAAGTGACTGAGATCCGAGCGTAGATCTACTTTACTGCGACAAACACTATTTTTAATACGATGGTTCCACTTATAGCTCAAACTTATGAACTTGCGTGTGGTGTCTAAGTCGATGTTGCCACGAGGTATGGATTTTTATTTCGTTGGCCATTGTCGGGCCACATGGTGCTCGCGAGTTAGAGCCATTTGAAGTTCGCCAAATTGGTGCTGACCTAGGTATAATATGTTAAAACCCAATTTTATTTATACCTCAGTAGACTCTTCGCACTGCGTGTATAGGCGCATCTAATTGGCACGTATAGCGCCAGTGCCAAGCGGCTTAAGTCGTTCGGGTATATAGAACTGGAGATAGGGAGGCGGCCGGTTAATATTTGTCATTGGATTGGGCCGGACAGGTGGGGCGGTATTTTTGTTTAAACAAACGGGGATCGGTTTTAACTATGTTTCCATATTGAGCTAAAGTTATGAATCTTGGTGGGTGTTTCAGGTCTTTCCAAGATCGTTCTTTTGATACTTTGTTGGACTAATCGTAGGTCCTAGTTCGCGAAATATAGCATTTGCCACGTTCGCCAATGTTAGCTAACTTGCAGTGCTAAAAACATGCATTATATTTTATCCCCGAACAACTTAACCGGCTTTTTATAGAACTGCGACGCTTTCTCCATCGTGTTCTAACACGTTACACAAAACCGTGCAACGGCCTCGGAACCAATAGATGGGAAGATCGGGTGGATTTTTAACTTAGGGACGTAAGTTGACTGAGGGCGAGATCTCTTTCATGCGACAAAACTAATTTTAACTATGTTCAATGATATCGCACACACTTCATGACAACTTGGTGGGGTGTTAAGCGTCGTTGCCACCGAGGTACTGGTAATGTTTATTACCAGTTCGGCTTTGCGGAACAAGGGTCGCGCGTTTAGAGCCATTTGACGCTTCGCAATAATTGGCGCGAGTCGGTATAACCTCATAGTTAACACACCAAATATATTAATTATAACTCTCACACAAGTAACATCGCGACTCAATAAGGCCATCTATTGGCCCCAATAGCCACGTTGCAAGCGGCTCCTAAGTCGTCGGGTTATAGCACTGGAGCTTCCGGGGGAGACTCGTTTATATTGTCATTGGATAGGCTCGGTAGGGGCGGTATTTTGTTTTCAACCAATCGGGTGTTTATACCATTCTGTTCCCTCAATTGAGCTAAAGTTATGAATCTTGAGTAGGTATGTTTCGGACTATTACCCGACGTTTTTTTTAGATCTTTGTGATGGACATCGTAGGGTTGCCCAAAGTTCGCGAAATACTAGCCACTTTGAAGTTGCTCCAATGTTGACTAAACATGCAGTTGTTAAACGCTTGCATTTTATTTTATCGAAAAATAAACGGGCTCTTTCTGAACCTGCGAACGTGCACATAGTGTTCTGAACCGGTAACAGGACCGTGCAGGGCGCTCGGAACTCGAGATGGGAAGATACGGGTGGATTTTACCCTTTATGGGGTAAAGTGACGGAGACGGCGAGATCTCTTTACTGCGACAAACACTATCTTTTAACTATGTTCAATATATGCCAAAATTATGCAACTTGGTGGGTGTTAAGGTGTTGCACGAGGTTATGGATTATTTATATTCGTTGGACATTGTCGGACACAATGGTCGCGAGTTAGAGCATTTGAAGTATGCAATTTGGGCGACCTAGGTATAATCTGGTTAAAACCCAAATTTTAATTATAACTTAAGTAAAATCGCGCTAAGGACATTATTGGCACCAATAGTCCACGTGCAAGCGGCTAAGTCGTCGGTATATAGAACTGGAGATACGGGAGGCGCCGTTTATATTGTCATTGGATAGGGCGGCAGGGGGCGGTATTTTGTTTAACCAAACGGGGTTTTAACTATGTTCCAATTGAGCTAAAATTATGAATCTTGGTGGGTGTTTAGGTCTTTCCAAGACCGTTCTTTTGATACTTTGTTGGACATCGTTAGGACCAATAGTTCGCGAAATATAGCCATTTGAAGTTCGCCAATGTTGACTAAAATGGCAGTGTAAACACTTGCATTTTATTTTATCGAAATTAAAACGGGCTCTTTTCTGAACCTGCGAACGTCCACTAGTGTTCTGAACACGGTAACAGACCGTGCAAGGCCGCCGGAACCATAGATGGGAAGATACGGGTGGATTTTACCCTTTATGGGCGTAAAGTGACGGAGACGGCGAGATCTCTTTACTGCGACAAACACTATTTTTAACTATGTTCCATTATAGCCAAAATTATGAAACTTGGTGGGTGTTAAGGTGTTGCCACGAGGTATTGGATTTTTATTTCGTTGGCCATTGTCGGAAACAACTGGCTCTGCGAGTTAGGAGTCCATTTGAAGTTCGCCAATTTGGGCGACCTAGGTATAAAATGTTAAAACCCCAAATTTTAATTATAACTCAAAGTAAATCGCGCTAAAGGACATCTATTGGCACAATAGTCCACGTGCCAAGCGGCTAAGTCGTCGGGTATATAGAACTGGAGAAACGGGAGGCGCCGTTTATATTGTCATTGGATAGGGCGGCAGGGGGCGGTATTTTGTTTAACCAAACGGGGTTTTAACTATGTTCAATTGAGCTAAAATTATGAATCTTGGTGGGTGTTTAGGTCTTTCCAAGACCGTTCTTTTGATATTTTGTTGGACATTGTAGGACCAATAGTTCGCGAAATATAGCCATTTGAAGTTCGCCAATGTTGACTAAAATGGCAGTGTAAACACTTGCATTTTATTTTATCGAAATTAAAACGGGCTCTTTTCTGAACCTGCGAACGTCCACTAGTGTTCTGAACACGGTAACAGACCGAGCAAGGCCGCCGGAACCATAGATGGGAAGATACGGGTGGATTTTACCCTTTATGGGCGTAAAGTGACGGAGACGGCGAGATCTCTTTACTGCGACAAACACTATTTTTAACTATGTTCCATTATAGCCAAAATTATGAAACTTGGTGGGTGTTAAGGTGTTGCCACGAGGTATGGATTTTTATTTCGTTGGCCATTGTCGGAACAATGGCTCTCGAGTTAGAGCCATTTGAAGTTCACCAATTTGGGCGACCTAGGTATAAAATGTTAAAACCCAAATTTTAATTATAACTCAAAGTAAATCGCGCTAAAGGACATCTATTGGCACCAATAGTCCACGTCCAAGCGGCTAAGTCGTCGGGTATATAGAACTGGAGATACGGGAGGCGCCGTTTATATTGTCATTGGATAGGGCGGCAGGGGGCGGTATTTTGTTTAACCAAACGGGGTTTTAACTATGTTCCAATTGAGCTAAAAATTATGAATATTGGTGGGTGTTTAGGTCTTTCCAAGACCGTTCTTTTGATACTTTGTTGGACATCGTAGGACCAATAGTTCGCGAAATATAGCCATTTGAAGTTCGCCAATGTTGACTAAAATGGCAGTGTAAACACTTGCATTTTATTTTATCGAAATTAAAACGGGCTCTTTTCTGAACCTGCGAACGTCCACTAGTGTTCTGAACACGGTAACAGACCGTGCAAGGCCGCCGGAACCATAGATGGGAAGATACGGGTGGATTTTACCCTTTATGGGCGTAAAGTGACGGAGACGGCGAGATCTCTTTACTGCGACAAACACTATTTTTAACTATGTTCCATTATAGCCAAAATTATGAAACTTGGTGGGTGTTAAGGTGTTGCCACGAGGTATGGATTTTTATTTCGTTGGCCATTGTCGGAACAATGGCTCGCGAGTTAGAGCCATTTGAAGTTCGCCAATTTGGGCGACCTAGGTATAAAATGTTAAAACCCAAATTTTAATTATAACTCAAAGTAAATCGCGCTAAAGGACATCTATTGGCACCAATAGTCCACGTCCCAAGCGGCTAAGTCGTCGGGTATATAGAACTGGAGATACGGGAGGCGCCGTTTATATTGTCATTGGATAGGGCGGCAGGGGGCGGTATTTTGTTTAACCAAACGGGGTTTTAACTATGTTCCAATTGAGCTAAAATTATGAATCTTGGTGGGTGTTTAGGTCTTTCCAAGACCGTTCTTTTGATACTTTGTTGGACATCGTAGGACCAATAGTTCGCGAAATATAGCCATTTGAAGTTCGCCAATGTTGACTAAAATGGCAGTGTAAACACATGCATTTTATTTTATCGAAATTAAAACGGGCTCTTTTCTGAACCTGCGAACGTCCACTAGTGTTCTGAACACGGTAACAGACCGTGCAAGGCCGCCGGAACCATAGATGGGAAGATACGGGTGGATTTTACCCTTTATGGGCGTAAAGTGACGGAGACGGCGAGATCTCTTTACTGCGACAAACACTATTTTTAACTATGTTCCATTATAGCCAAAATTATGAAACTTGGTGGGTGTTAAGGTGTTGCCACGAGGTATGGATTTTTATTTCGTTGGCCATTGTCGGAACAATGGCTCTCGAGTTAGAGCCATTTGAAGTTCGCCAATTTGGGCGACCTAGGTATAAAATGTTAAAACCCAAATTTTAATTATAACTCAAAGTAAATCGCGCTAAAGGACATCTATTGGCACCAATAGCCCACGTCCCAAGCGGCTAAGTCGTCGGGTATATAGAACTGGAGATACGGGAGGCGCCGTTTATATTGTCATTGGATAGGGCGGCAGGGGGCGGTATTTTGTTTAACCAAACGGGGTTTTAACTATGTTCCAATTGAGCTAAAATTATGAATCTTGGTGGGTGTTTAGGTCTTTCCAAGACCGTTCTTTTGATACTTTGTTGGATATCGTAGGTCCAATAGTTCGCGAAATATAGCCATTTGAAGTTCGCCAATGTTGACTAAAATGGCAGTGTAAACACATGCATTTTATTTTATCGAAATTAAAACGGGCTCTTTTCTGAACCTGCGAACGTCCACTAGTGTTCTGAACACGGTAACAGACCGAGCAAGGCCGCCGGAACCATAGATGGGAAGATACGGGTGGATTTTACCCTTTATGGGCGTAAAGTGACGGAGACGGCGAGATCTCTTTACTGCGACAAACACTATTTTTAACTATGTTCCAATATAGCCAAAATTATGAAACTTGGTGGGTGTTAAGGTGTTGCCACGAGGTATGGATTTTTATTTCGTTGGCCATTGTCGGAACAATGGCTCGCGAGTTAGAGCCATTTGAAGTTCGCCAATTTGGGCGACCTAGGTATAAAATGTTAAAACCCAAATTTTAATTATAACTCAAAGTAAATCGCGCTAAAGGACATCTATTGGCACCAATAGCCCACGTGCCAAGCGGCTAAGTCGTCGGGTATATAGAACTGGAGATACGGGAGGCGCCGTTTATATTGTCATTGGATAGGGCGGCAGGGGGCGGTATTTTGTTTAACCAAACGGGGTTTTAACTATGTTCCAATTGAGCTAAAATTATGAATCTTGGTGGGTGTTTAGGTCTTTCCAAGACCGTTCTTTTGATATTTTGTTGGACATCGTAGGACCAATAGTTCGCGAAATATAGCCATTTGAAGTTCGCCAATGTTGACTAAAATGGCAGTGTAAACACTTGCATTTTATTTTATCGAAATTAAAACGGGCTCTTTTCTGAACCTGCGAACGTCCACTAGTGTTCTGAACACGGTAACAGACCGTGCAAGGCCGCCGGAACCATAGATGGGAAGATACGGGTGGATTTTACCATTTATGGGCGTAAAGTGACGGAAACGGCGAGATCTCTTTACTGCGACAAACACTATTTTTAACTATGTTCCATTATAGCCAAAATTATGAAACTTGGTGGGTGTTAAGGTGTTGCCACGAGGTATGGATTTTTATTTCGTTGGCCATTGTCGGAACAATGGCTCTCGAGTTAGAGCCATTTGAAGTTCGCATATTTGGGCGACCTAGGTATAAAATGTTAAAACCCAAATTTTAATTATAACTCAAAGTAAATCGCGCTAAAGGACATCTATTGGCACCAATAGTCCACGTGCCAAGCGGCTAAGTCGTCGGGTATATAGAACTGGAGATACGGGAGGCGCCGTTTATATTGTCATTGGATAGGGCGGCAGGGGGCGGTATTTTGTTTAACCAAACGGGGTTTTAACTATGTTCCAATTGAGCTAAAATTATGAATCTTGGTGGGTGTTTAGGTCTTTCCAAGACCGTTCTTTTGATATTCTGTTGGACATCGTAGGACGATAGTTCGCTAAATATAGCCATTTGAAGTTCGCCTATGTTGACTAAAATGGCAGTGTAAACACATGAATTTTATTTTATCGAAATTAAAACGGGCTCTTTTCTGAACCTCTGAACGTCTACTAGTGTTCTGAACACGGTAACAGACCGTGCAAGGCCGCCGGAACCATAGATGGGAAGATACGGGTGGATTTTACCCTTTATGGGCGTAAAGTGACGGAGACGGCGAGATCTCTTTACTGCGACAAACACTATTTTTAACTATGTTCCATTATAGCCAAAATTATGAAACTTGGTGGGTGTTAAGGTGTTGCCACGAGGTATGGATTTTTATTTCGTTGGCCATTGTCGGAACAATGGCTCTCGAGTTAGAGCCATTTGAAGTTCGCCAATTTGGGCGACCTAGGTATAATATGTTAAAACCCAAATTTTAATTATAACTCAAAGTAAATCGCGCTAAAGGACATCTATTGGCACCAATAGCCCACGTGCCAAGCGGCTAAGTCGTCGGGTATATAGAACTGGAGATACGGGAGGCGCCGTTTATATTGTCATTGGATAGGGCGGCAGGGGGCGGTATTTTGTTTAACCAAACGGGGTTTTAACTATGTTCCAATTGAGCTAAAATTATGAATCTTGGTGGGTGTTTAGGTCTTTCCAAGACCGTTCTTTTGATACTTTGTTGGACATCGTAGGACCAATAGTTCGCGAAATATAGCCATTTGAAGTTCGCCAATGTTGACTAAAATGGCAGTGTAAACACTTGCATTTTATTTTATCGAAATTAAAAACGGGCTCTTTTCTGAACCTGCGAACGTCCACTAGTGTTCTGAACACGGTAACAGACCGTGCAAGGCCGCCGAACCATAGATGGGAAGATACGGGTGGATTTTAACCTTTATGGGCGTAAAAGTGACGGAGACGGCGAGATCTCTTTACTGCGACAAACACTATTTTTAACTATGTTCCATTATAGCCAAA
Organism: Cheiracanthium punctorium; assembly: GCA_038373885.1. Taxonomy (NCBI): domain Eukaryota; kingdom Metazoa; phylum Arthropoda; class Arachnida; order Araneae; family Cheiracanthiidae; genus Cheiracanthium; species Cheiracanthium punctorium. Next base: position 177 of record JAWZYV010009817.1, on the reverse strand, counting down.
TTATGAAACTTGGTGGGTGTTAAGGTGTTGCCACGAGGTATGGATTTTTATTTCGTGGCGCACATTGTGGAACATGTGTGGTCGCGAGTTAGAGCCATGTTGAAGTTCGCCAAATTCGGGCGACGTAAGGTATATAAGATGTTAAAACCCCATAGTTGTTACTTTATAACTGTAAGT